>JASCZW010003454.1:0-35676 GCA_034211315.2 Aedes japonicus
AAACATAGGTACATGGTTCCCATATAAATCTCTGTATGCTTCATCATTTATCCAATTGAAAATATGACGACGAGTGAGTTCTGTTCATAGGCGATAAGTTTTTTTTTTTTTTTGCAAGGTTTACTATGACCGAACAGAGAAACCTTCATGCCAGGGCTTTGATGATACTGTTATGTAGATCTTGATGACCGATATTTTCATGAAGGTACACGGAAGATAATAACGAAGAAGATGCTGTTGCAAATGACCGGAAGGAGCCACGTTTCTTATAACGGTTGTTGTATGTTCGTTATTTTTTCAGTCTATTTAGATTTTGTTAATGGCCCATGTTTACAGCTTCAATAGATTTGCTTCGAAGTTCCTTCTGTCTTTTGTAGTCTCAGTCAGTTGGATTGTTAGTTTGTTTGAAAGTTTTCCGAAGCAGTTTTTCTGGAAACCAAAAGTAGGCAGTTATTGTTCCTACAGAGAGTTGACTGACAGAACTTAACTCCCTATGAAGCTATTTCACCAGCTGAGTAAGGATCATGGTCGTCCATAGAGACGCCACTGACACTGCCTCAAAAGGTGCTACATTTTCCAGGTTTACTTCTCCTTTTCAGTGTATTATGTTCATAAAGTCAACTTTGTTTTGTGTCATTTGGTCATGCTGGCGTTATTTCGTTCCTACCTCTTCTGATTCATTTATTTTTGTTCGCCTTGATTCTTTTCAGCGTGTTCTACATTATTGAATTTTGCTTTACTATCCTTCTTCATTGTGTCTCGTTAGAGACACGGTTCCTTGAAACCAATTTCCTGGTCTTGCGATGGTCATGGCCGATCTCTTTATATTATTCCGCCATGGTCTTTTAGATGTCATATAAGTTGACTCAACGCATGATAGAGGTGAGTGGTGAGTCTCACTATTTATCACACTTCGCAACTAGAATAGTTAATTAAGAAGTTCTTCCCATGATGATGCAAGCCTGTTGTTGAACTTTTACTCACTTATGAACGAAGTTATTTCTCACGGTTTCCATTCCTTTGCGATCGTGATAGTGTATCTGCTAGTACCAATATTCAATGAATACTCGGAATGACCAGTCCAGGTCGAAATGGATCAGACGTGACCACTGTCTGTTGCTCAGATACTTCACGGTATTTGCAGACATGTTTTTGAAGAATCGTGTTGTCCCATATACTGTCAATTAAACCGACCACACGAGGTGAATTCATACGTTTTGTACATTTAGTCGTTTCCAACATTAGTCATCACGGAAGTTGACTGCAGGTTTCGGAGCTGACATACAATGCAGAAAACGATAGAGAGAAGAATTGTTCTTTGTCCCCAAGGCCACTTGTCTCCTGGAAGCGGACCCCGCGTCCTATTCTTTATAAAACCCCAGTTCCTTTGACCTCTTGTCAGCAGTCTGTCCCGGTATTACATTTTCTCAGTCGACCTTTGTTCAGTTCAGCAGGTCTGATCCCTAGCTAAAATAACAGTTGTTAGAGTTCGGTGCCTCTGATCACGGCTGTCGTATAGAGCTGTACTTTAAATGATATATTGAAATTTGCATTGATCTGCACCTGACACGATCAGGACATATTAGCTAAGTTGCTCACAATCGCGATCAAAACAAACCTCACCTCTTTCGATAATGATGGGAACAATAAGATTATTAAGAATACCGGCGCGTGTAGGTATATTTGCTGCTTATTCAATGACAATTAGAGAGTAAACAGCAACGAGTACAGTTGTCAAGCAACAATAAGTAAGTGCACTGTCAATGCCTCTCAACAGTGAAGTAGAATTTGTAGATTGTCTCAGCAAGCTGCATAAGAGTGAATTGCGGTATGAACTCCGCCAGTAAAACACCTCTTTCGTAGTGCCTTCAAACAAACGTACTACGACGTGGCAATTTTGAAGAAAGTAGAGTGTGATGACAAATCACTGGCTGAGCAATGTTCTAGTCTCCCATGCCGGTCTTGCATAGAGATATTAGCCTCACCTAATATGACAAGGTGACAACCAACGATCTTCGAGAGGAATTCCTGTCTGTATATAGAAGTTGGATTAAAAAATATGTGGGCAGATGTTTTCATTGCTACAACACTGCACAGAAAAAAGAAACATTGGGAATGCTAGATTTGGCCGGAAAACAACGGGATATTTCATGTAAATTCATGCAAGAGAATGCTTCCTTAATCTGGCCTGTTCTATGAAAAAGATTGCAGACATTGTTGTATTAGGCGGTAGGAAATTGCAAACAATTTCGTTGGTCACGACCTCTTTTGAGCTTTGAGTTCAAATCGAGGGAAACTTTACGCGCTTGTTGAAATTGAATATTTTTTTCTCGTGTATTTATCTTTGGTGGTCTCGATCGCCTTGATCCCATCAGCATACCAAAAATCGACACGTTGTTGTTCATGAAATTTCACGTAAATTCCACCTGAACACGTAACCAAACTTTCTAGCAGTAAAATCATGGTAAACATATACAGTGCCAGTGAATCTTACGAAAAAATCACGTAACATTTATGAGATTTTTACAGAGAACGTGAACTCAGCGGGAAATCACGTAGCTCTTACGTAACTCAACGTGTTTACTACTGATTTTGGGAGCAGCACGAAAATTACGTGCGTTTCACGGGGATGTAACGTGTCGATCTTTTTGAGGCAATAGTCACCGAATACCACTTTAGGTATTTTCGTAACTTCAGGGAGAGAGATTCGATCCTTGGCGTCGGAGTGCCACCAGTTATCCTTAACATGCACAGATAAAAGAAACATTGAATTTTCTGCCTTATCTCACGAAACATAAAAGTGAAAATGCTAGATTTGCAGAAAATGATGGGATATTTCATGTAAATTTAGTCCAGATAACACCTGAATCATAGCCATATTGTATAAAAGACTGCAAACAATTTCAGCTGCTTACGCCTGCCTTTGGCTTGGTCTCATCAATTTTACGCGCTTGTTGAGCCTGGATTATATTTTTTTCTGTGCGTAACTGGATGGGAACATATCCATCTCAAACAATATATCTTCATTCAAGAATTCTGATATCGGGAAGACCTTGGTTTGGTTTGTTTCTATACTTTCAACGAGAGCTTGAAATATGTTTTGAAAGATAGAGCCGAACTTGTATTGCTGTGGCTGAAAAGCTCCTAAACAAAGATTATTAATATACTAGGAAGCAATGTTTTGAAAGAACTTTAAACAAATATTTCTTTTCTTTATTAGAAATTCTGAAATCCTAGGAGTAGTTTGAAAATCATTTTAAGAAAAATGGCTTGAGATTCTAAGAGAAGCTCCATGGTAATTCTGAAAACATTGTTGGTGGAATTATGGGTTTCAGAGAATTTTAGGAGTAACTCTGAACGAATTTCGAAAATCTTATTTATGTGATAGATGAACTATTTACCTAAACTTTTTTTTATTTTTTATTTTTATCTTTATTAAGCTGGCTCAGCCTCCCAACAGCCCGCCATCATTCCCAAATTTCTGTTTATTAATTAATTAATGAATTTCTGCCTTTTCTGTCTGAGCCTTATAAACACGGAAATGATTGAACCGATCGGCGTGGAAACTTTGTAGGCAGAGGGAAGTTTCTTATGATGGAGTGGACCCTCCCCTTTCTGAAAAGGGGGTCTCCCACACAAATGCAACACACATTTCTGCATAACTCGAGCAAATGGCAACCAAGCAAATGGTACCAAATTTGTACCAAGTCGGTTCTACAGTGGCTTGCAAACAATAATGTACAGTTCGGTGAACAAGCGACAAAAAGGCGATTGTCAAGCGGCATCTTCGCACTTGCCTTGTCTCGCTTTACATCAAATTTCGAAACTGAACAACTCTTTGGGAAATAGATCGCTTCATTGACTAGAATTCCGTAGTGAAAAGCTATGTTTCCGGAGTTCTATCGTTCTTCCAGGAGCGTCTAGAAATACAACTAGCAATGAACAGTATACAGAAGTTGTCTCCATTCTATTGACTGTACTCGCCAGCCTCGTCCATGACCGCACTTCGCCAGCCTCCTGCAGTCTCGAAGAATCCACAGGTCGCTTTCTACTTGATCGATCCACCTTGATCGATGCGCGTCCCTTTCTTCTTGTGTCCGCCGGTTTATTTCGAGAGTCTCTTTAACTCAGCTGTCGTTTGACATTCTTAAGACATGCCCATCCCATCGTTGTCGATCGATTTTAGTGGTATGCGCGATGGGAGGTTCTCCCAGCAACTGATGAAATTAGTGGTCATTCGGCTCCTCCATGTTCTTCTTCCACCTACACTGCATTGTAGATCTTATTCAACACATTTCGTTCAAAGACAACAAGGATGGGTTGTTCCTTTCTCAGCAATGCCAATGTTTCGTGGCTATAGAAGAGCATCGGTCTAATTGATGTATTGTTGATCAACTTTGTAGTTCCGCGAACTTGTTTGAGACCAAAATAAGCACAATTGCCAGCCACAATGCGCCTTTGCATCTCTGCGCAGCGCGTTATCGGAGGTCACCGGTGGCTCCAGATACACAACGGTATACCGCCTGACTTTATCACCGTCGATTTGAGCTCGTAGTGGAAGGCTAGCATTGTCTTCCTCGTGAGCCTCTCCTTCATGCAGTTTGTTTTTTCGTTCAGCCTAAAGTTGATGTAATGTCCGCCATCATCTCAAAGTGAAATGCTACGATATCAACGTTGTCGGCGAAGAAGAGGTACACGAATTCTGAAGATCGTGCCACTTGTGTCTGTCCCCACTCTTCGAATCACATCCAATGCAATTCAAAAAGCAAACACAACAAGATCTCAACGTACCCAGTAAAACAATCATAATGATCGAATCGATGCAGTATCGTTTCAGGAGACCTTTATCAATCCGAGCATATTCTATGATTTCAAAATCACACATGCGTGATGGTTTGGGAACAATTTCTCGGAAAGTTGACTTCCTCACTTTAATTACCTAAAATTAATGTCAACTACTACCTAAACAATGTTTTGAAAGGACATTTCGGCAATATGCTTCAACTACGTTTGGAAGTCGCCAATAGGGTTTCCACTGAATTCTGCCCTCCATATTCAGCAAAAGTTACACCGGCTCGATGGCAGACGACAATTTGCCGGACTTTATCCCTAAAAATAATGACCGGCCGCTATTATCTATGTTCTATGACACATATTATCTATGTTTTTGGTATATTCAACTTCATCTCCTAGGCTTAACGCTTCCATCAAATCGTGTGCAACACTTGCACCATTTTCACACACTTTCATGCACTCTTTCTTGAATCTGTGGGACCGGAGGTAGGTGCAGCAGGCGCCACTGTAGGCATTCTTCTTTAAATATTTGCCATTGATGTTATGTACGAGGTTCTGTACGGCTTGCTGAATATGCCGCACCTACTTCTCCGGAACATCCTGGCGGACTTGCCGACGAAAAACTCCCGGCAGGGAATCGGCTTGGTGTCCGCTTTAATGTAGCTTCTTCGTCCATTACGATGCATTTCAGCTGCACCAACCACTGGATTTGGCCACCGTAATCTATTTATCGGTTCGGTTAGGCGCCTTCCTTACCTTGAAGGTATGAAGTCCGGCCAGCTTCATTGTCTGCTGGACGAACCAGACGGAAGAATTCGACCTTCTTGGCCACGTTCTGAACAGAATGATTCTGACTGCGCGTTGAAGTAATTCTCAACCTTCCTTGCGTTCATGGGGTCGGTCGTCTTCGCTTTTCTACCGCTGCCAGTTCGCCGTTGGGTCGTATGGGTCTTCTTGAACAACTTTATCACACGGGACACGGTCGAACTGTCGATTCCCAACCCGTTTCGTGATACACCTGCTGGGACTTGGCCTGGATGTTACACGACCGCGCCTAACTTTTTGTTTGTCGAAGCACTTTTTGCTTGGCAGTCATCTCGATAGCCACTTGACAGACGACAGACGAAATTTTGCACATGTAAACATTAGACTCTAAACTAGTTTTGGCACAACATTTCATTAATTTTTACTCATGCAATAAAAAGCTATAAACAAAAGGAAGTGTTGCATTTTTTTCAATTAAAACTTTAATATACTTTCTTTATGGAAGCTGCTTCGATTCCAGGCCAAAGACTAAAAAAAATTAGCTTGAATAAAATTTGCTTCAAAAATGACTTCCAAAATGATGACTTTTTTTCGAAAATCGGATGTGTGCAAAAACCAAACATTATTTTGGAAAGTTTGTATAAGAAAGCTATTGTATCTTATAGGACAATCAGTCAACCCGCCCTCCTTCCACTTACTCAACTCCTAAGATGGAACACTCCTCCGTTTGCTTGTTGAGGCTCCAGAAGTATATGAAGCACCCTCAAGCGCATATAGTGAATAAATAAATCATAATTAACTAACTAAATGTTGGATAGAATCAGCATAGAATACAATATCTAATCTAATCTAATCTCATACTAACGCAGCCAATTCTTGAAGGCATCCTGGAAAATGATGGTTTCTTGAATTCATCATTTTTCTTGTCATCGGCCAGGCCAACTGCGTAGTATGTGCCGCAGAGAGGATTCCAATAGTCAGAGCGATTCCAGAAAGATCTAAAATCGCTTTACTACTCTGAATCAAGGGAAGGAAGAAAGCGTGGACCTCCCGTACCAAACGCTTCCATGTTTAGTTATACAGTGTGATAATTTGTACCTTATCGTTGGGAGCATAGATGCTAGAAAGATTAGTTTATGCTCCTTTTGCCTGTGGGTGAACTTCTGGCAATTGAACCTAAAAGCGTGGCAATAATTGCCAAGGTTATAGCGCCTTATCTCGCTCCATGGGAGGTATGTGGACTAAAACTTACGATGATGGATAAATGCGAAGCTGAAAATAGTATAAAAATATTGTGAAGGGATGTTATAATATAAAATGAGAATAACATGTGTACTATCTGCATGTCTTCTGATTCCATGGATAATCCAAAATTATATACCGTATAAAGAAATAAAGAATACTTACATTTTTCGTGGTAGGGTAAGACTCAGCATGCTATCTTACCGCGCTGCCTACATTGCATTGGTGGGACTGTCTCCTCAAGGTATAGCTGCCGAGGTACAGCGTTTCTTACTCAGCCGCTGGTGAACAGACCTCCTTGGTGGACAGACGCTCAGCACGCACCTCCTCAATCTAGCTGAAGTCAGACGAGCAACTAGTGCCCAGGTTGCACTACCAGCTAAGTACGCAACCCTTAGCTGGCGGTCTTTGTCATCTGCTGACCCGTGGAAGCATGAGGTAGGAACTTGTGAGGACCAGAGCTATGTTGCGAGGACGCACGCTCCATCACAGTTGTCGACTCACCATTTTGCAGCCCATGCAGAACATGAAGGCCCCAGTTTTCGACAAAATTCTGAATTTGGAACTCAAGCACTTGAGTTCCCAATTCTATGAACATCTAGCATTAATTTTTAATCAATGCCTTAGACTTAGCTACTTCCCCTCGTGCTGGAAGTCAGCTAAAGTCATACCCATCCGGAAACCTGGGAAAGATCCTTCATGTTCCAGTTTGGCTTTCGACGTGGTCCGATCAACAGTACATCAACTGAATCGAGTCACTAACATCCTCAGGCGAAACAAGTCTGTTTCAAAAACATCTGCCATGGCCCTTCTTGACGTGGAAAAGGCGTTTGACAACGTCTGGCATGATGGTCTGGTGTACAAGCTGCTTCGGTTCAATCTTCCAGTCTTTCTGGTGAAGATGGAAAAAAGCTACTTATCAAACAGAACATTCAGTGTTTCGCTGCAAGGTGCAGTTTCCGATGCGCAGGAGGTTTCCGCCGGTGTTCCGCAGGGAAGCATACTAGTTCCACTTCTGTTTAACCTATTCACCTCGGACATACCCCCACTCCCTGAAAACGGATCTCTGTCGCTGTTTGCCGATGATACCGCAGTCGTCCACAATGGTAGGGTGGTGAAAGCGATCGCATCGAAACTGCAGCGAAGCCTGAATGTTCTGTTGAAGTATCTCACAGACTGTACGACGAAGTACGTTGCGGTGTCTCGCAAGCGGAAGGCTATTGAGAAACAACAACAACAAAAAACATTATAATTGCAAAGAGTTGAATTTTAAGAGTTGATAGATTGTACAACTTCATATGTACCCAAATACTCGAATTACCTTGTTCAATAATTTTCAACCATATGTGTTATGGAATGTATTTATTATTTGAATAATAAATTATTACTATACACCAACGCGGTCCTACGAGAATCTCGCGGTTATATCCCTAATATAACCCATCTATAATTTTTTATCAATTGTCTTTTCATTTTTTTTGCTAGTCAGTGTTAGGTTTGCAAGTTTAAAACTGCGTTTCGTAATTTCTCCAGTCTTTTGTAGTTCAATCTGTGAGGTCTGTAATTTATGTGCTATGAGAGTTCCGAAGCAGCATCGAAGAAAAAATTAGAAGCTACTGTATTGTTCCTTGTGCGTGAGAATGATATAACTTAACTCATAAGAGAAGAACCATCTTAGGGCTGAAAGTCACTACACTGAAAATAAAACTTAACTCAAAACTCAACTTAATTTAACATTATTTTTTCTGTTTTAATGCGTGTGTGTAATCATCTGACTGTATGCTCCGAGACGATGTAAACAAAACAGTGGTTCGTGAGTAACAAAGTTGAGAAAAATGTACGCAAAGGAGGTTATGACTAATTTGCTGCTCGCTCAAAAGCCCGTAAATCAAATGGCAACGATTGTGGGATGCCACCTGGCTACCGTTTACCGTATCCAGCGTTCACTCCTTGATGGACCCCCTCCACGGAAACCGGAAAGTGGCCGTCCAAGGTCCGCTCGCACATCGAATGTCATCAGATCAGTGAAAGACAAAGTGAGGAGAAATCCTATCAGATCGATCCGGAAATACGCTAAAGAAGCCGATATTTCAAAAACTACCATGCAACTGTTGGTCAAAGATGACTCGAAATGTTTGTCCAGGGCAAGAGTAAAGCGCCACCTTGTAACGGACCGAATCAAACAACTACGGCTAGAGCGCTCGAAACGTTTTGTGTTGGCATTAAAAAGAAGCATTCCATCATCGTATTCTCCGTTGAGAAAATGTTCACCATCGATCCCGTATCTAACACACATACAGACAGGTTTATTTTGCCGAAGAAGATTGAAGATCTCACACACAGAAACAAAAGCGTTCACGAAAATGAAAACGGACCGTGAACGTTTCAGGATTTTTACCTAAAAACGTGATTTAGTTCATGATTACGTGATTCAGTTCACGGTGTATTTTTGCTTGTTCTCGAATTCATGACTGCAGTTCACGGATCCGGGCACGGATTTTTATCCGTGCAGAGAACGTGAAATTGATACAACCAAACATCCGGCCGGAGTCATGGTTTTCAGGGCAGTTGCGTCCACTGGCTTGACAATGCCTCCAGTATTTATCAAAGCTGGATTAAAAGCTAATACCGAGGTTTACATGAACATTTTGAAGGATCACGTTGTGCCATAGATGAAAGCCACGCAGCACCTTCCGTTCAAAGACTCCAAGGGCGCGTTGGTCCTCCACTAGGAATGTCCAGGTTTCGTGGCCGTAGAGAACTACCGGTCTAATCAATGTCTTGTAAATGGTCAACTTTGGGGTTCGGCGAACTTTGTTCGATCTAAGCGTCCTTTGGAGTCCAAAGTAGGGACGATTGCCAGCCATAATGCGCCTTTGTATTTATCTGCTGGTGTCGTTATCGGCGGTCACCAATGAGCCCAGATACACGAATTCGTCTACTACCTCGATTTCATCACCGTCGATCTGAACTCGTGCTAGGAGGCTAACATGGTCTTCTCGTGAGGCTCTTCCCTTCATGTATTTTGTTTTCAACGCATTAATCACAAGCCCAATCCTACCAGCCCCAGCCTTAAGTCTTATGTACGTTTCCGCTATCATCTCAAAGTTACGTGCTACGATATCAACGTCGTTGGCGAAGCCAAATAGTTGGCCAGACTTCCTGAAGATCGTGCCACTCGTGTCTATCCCAGCTCTACGAATCACACCCTCCAGTGCAATGTTAAACAACAAACACGACAATCCATCACCTTGCCGTAACTCTCTCCGAGATTCGAAGGGACTCGAGAGCGTCCCTGATACTCGGACGACACACATCACTCGATCCGTCGTTCCTTTGATCAACCGCGTCAGTTTTACCGGAAATCCATATTCGTGTATGATTTGCCATAGCTGGTCTCGATCGATTGTATCATACGCTGATTTGAAATCGATGAAAAGATGATGTGTTGTATTCGCGCACGTTGTATTCCATTTCTGCAGCACTTGCCGAATCGCGAAAATCTGGTCCGTAGTAGCGCGGGCACCCATGAATCCCGCTTGGTATTGCTCCACGAACTCTTTTGCAATTGGTGACAGGCGGCGGCATAATATTTGGGAGAGCAACTTGTAGGCATCGCTCAGTAGCGTGATCGCACGATAATTGCTGAAATCCAGCTTGTTGTCCTTTTTATAGATGGGACACACTATTCCCTCCATTCAATCCTCCGGTAAACATTCCTCCACCCAAAAATTGGTAATTACCCAGTGCAGCGCTCTGGCCAGTGCTTCACCACCGTATTTCAATAGCTCGCTTGGGAGTTGGTCAACACCAGCGGCTTTGTTGTTTTTCAACCGACCAATTTCCTCCTCAACTTCCTGAAGGATTGGGGTCGGGGTCCTGTCATCTTTTGCGCGTGTTTCTAGATTTATTACCGAGCCACTTTCGTTAGCTGTAACATTACCGTTCAGGTGCTCGTCGAAGTACTGCTTCCACCTTTCAATCACCTCACACCCTAGCAGCACACTTGTTGCAAACCAGTAAAAGTTACTTCAATGTGACTAAATTAGGTAAAAATCAAGTTTCTGCAACTAATTATGACGGTTCGGTGTTGCTTGGGCACTCTCCTGTGAGAAGATTGCCATCCAGGTCTCTGCACGTATCAGCTTGTGGTACGTAGCCTTTGCGCGAGCTGTTCAACTTCTCATAGAATTTGCGTGTGTCATTAGCACGGTACAGTGCTTCCATTTCTTCGCGGTCTCGATCTTTCCTCTGGCACTTTTTCCTTCAAAGAATAAAATTTTGCCTGTTCCGTGCCTGTCTTTACCGTGCCTCATTCGCTCTCGTACCGTGTTGCAGCATTCTCGCCCACATTCTTCTCCTCTACTAACTGCTTGCATTCGCCATCAAACCAGTCATTTTTTCGATTCGGTGCAGAAGTACCTAGTGTCACTAATGCAGAGCTACAAATGGCGGTTCTTCCGTTGATAGGGCTGGTTCTAGCTGTTGCGTGTATTCCTGGGCAACCCCGATTTCCCGTAGTAGCTCAATGTTAGGTCGTACCGTCCGAAAAAGACGCGTGTTGTACACCGTCGAGAGTTTTGAGCGCATACATAGTGCAACTAGGTAGTGGTCCGAGTCTATATTCGCACTGCGGTATTTAAGTGCGAATGTTGATGATATCGGAGAAGAGTTTCCCGTCGATTAGAACATGGTCGATTTGATTTTCTGTTCGTTGGTCAGGCGATCTCCATGTGGCTTTGTGGATGTCTTTACGGGGGAAGAAGGCACTTCGAACTACTAAGCCACGGGAGGCCGCAAAGTTCACGCATCGTTGGCCATTATTGTTCGATACGGTATGCAGGCTGTTAGGCCCTAGTACATTGCCTCCTGAGCGTTCATGTCACCAATGACGACTTTTACCGCCCGCTGCGGGCAGCCATCATACACTTGCTCTAGCTGCGCGTAGAACGCTTCTTTTTCGTCATCGGGTCTCCCGTCGTGTGGACAGTGTACGTTGATGATGCTGTAGTTGAAGAATCGACCCTTGATCGCCAGCTTGCACATTCTAGCGTTGATCGGAAACCATCCAATCACGCGTCGACGCATATTGCCCAGCACTACAAAGCCGGTGCTCAGCTCGTTTGTGGTACCACAGCTCTGGTAGAAAGTAGTCGCTCGATGCCCGCTTTTCCATACCTTCTGTCCAGTCCAGCAAACCAACCTCCTGCAGTGCTATGACTTCGAAGTTACGTGGTTGAAGTTCGTCGTAGATTATCTGATCGCAGCACGGGAAGCAGAGCGATTTGCAGTTCCATGTTCCGAGTTTCCAATCGTAGTCCTTAATTCGTCGCCTAGGTTTTTACCGATTGTTCCGGTCCGTATTAACTTCTGTATTATTTGTAACATTGATTTGTGAATGGCGGCTTGTTGGGCCTTCCCCAACCCCCTGTCTCGCCGTAGCACCATCGTGCACAGCACTGTTTAGAGTCCCACGCAGGCACAAGGACGATGCCGCCACAAGGATGATCAGCCGCTCCTAACATGGAGGTCAGGCGTTGTTTTGAGCCGCCCCTAACAGAACAGACGCTCAGATAGACTGCACCCTTTGAATGCAGCCTCCCTTCCTAGCAGCCCGGACTTGAATACTTTGGATTACTCAATATGGGCATATGTTCAGGCTAAGGCCTGTGAACTTTCTCACCCCAGCGTTGGCGCTCTGGAAGCTTCCATTACCAAGGCATGGAACTCGATGACTGACTCATAGATTGAGAAGGTATGCTCGATTTCGCCCCGTTTGGAGAAGGTGATCGAGAAAAATGGTGGACATATTGAGTAATGTTATTATGAAAGGCTTAACGAACGATTCGCTAAATAAAATTATGATTTTTTTTCATTTTCTATGAAAAAACTTATTTGAAACTGAGGTATGAATTTTCGCATTTTTATGGGACATACTGTACACGGAAAATAAACCACATATATTTAATGGCAAAATCCATGGAAAATTCCACATAATTCTGATGTGTTCACACATAAACAGAACCATCTGAGGAACTCAAATAAAGTTTATGTGACAAATGAAAAGTATGTGTGACCACAAATGGTTACAAATAGTTATCATTTGTCAATCGCATTGATAAAATTCATGTGCGGGACACATTGATAATATCATTACTTTTTTATCAGTGTACCTTATGCTTTGTGTACACGGAGAAAACCGAAAATGCTGAAAATTACCTTCTACGCTTTATTCCTCTTAAATCAATGCAATGCATAAAAAGTATGCATTGAATCAATATATTTTATGCATTGCAAAACAGTTAAGATAATTATTATTTCCATGCATATTGCGTTACCAGCATAATATACTTCAGGAGCAACTTATCTATATGCGAATAAAACCGGAAGAACTGGTGATATAAGGAAAGTTAAACGGCAAGCAGAGGCTTTGAACCAAGTGCACTTTGAAAACCTGTGTGAATCCAAACTAGCTTCGAAATGCGGTTCGCGGAAATGGTGGAATTATGCTTCGTTAGAGGAATATGTTGAATATATCAATGAAGAATATATTTCGAATAATTTTATTGAAAAGTTGAATATCGCAATCATGAAGTGTAACAAAGTCCTTTTCTGTGACTTCGATAGATTTTATTTTTGTTAGACATGTGACTATCTGTTATGCTTAGAAGTTTATAATAATAAAAACAGGGTGATGTTTCATTAAACGAGTTCATTAGGTACAACTTTGAACACACAGCTTCCAAATTTTTGCATCATTTTGTCACGCTAACAATGCGACTCATACATTACTGGGAAACTGGAGTCAATCGAAATAGATGGTTGTTTCACATAATACTAAAGGGTGTACGGAATCAAATTGCGACACACACAAATTATTTGCTTGCTTCATGATGACCCAGTACTTTTCAATTGGCACGCAGTTCCATTGCGTTCGATGGGTTGAGATGCTTCGGCACGAAATTGACCTCCTTAGCATTGTACCACTTCAAAACCTCTTTCGAGTAATAGCACGAGGATAAATCTGGCCAGCAAATCGTAGGACCATTGTGTGGTCTCAGAAGAGGAAGTAGACGCTTTTGGAGGCATTCCTTTAGATACATCAGCTCATTGACCGTTCCAGTTGACACGAATGGGGTGCTCCGCGTTCCACATGTGCAAATTGCTTGCCAAATCATATATTTTATGGCAAACTTTGACATCTTCTGCTTATTAACGTCCTCAAGGACATCGAATTTATGATGAGCAGTGAAAAACTGGAGCCCCGGAAGCTGCCGGAAGTCTGCTTTTTCATACGTCTCATCATCCATAACGAGGCAATGTTGTTTCGTCAACATCTGGATGTAGAGCTTCCGTGCACGTGTTTTACCTATCGTATTCTCCCGTCCATCGTGATTAGGCACGTTTTGGACTTTGTATGTGTTTCTTCGCCACATCTCGAACTGAACTGTTGGGATTCCTCTTGAAAGCTTGAACTACCCGCTTGTGATCCTTAACACATTTATGAATTGAAATGCATATATTTAAAGTATGCTTTGCAATGCATATATGGCTGCATAACACGAATCGGAAATTTCAGAGGTCTCTATATTTTTCCGAAGCGCAAATGTAAAGCAAGCTTACGGCAAAAGTAGCATGCCAAATTGAAATTTTAAAAAAGGCTATTTTCACGGAAAATTGAAACACTGGATTAGCATTCAGTTTTAAACTCGATTGTTTCCTCATTGATTGTTGAGATTTTTGCAGTAATCAACTGACCATTTTTATGACTGCCATTTTATTAGCCGAAATATCTGAATTTTTCAAACAAACGATGAATATATTTTGTGTACAAAATCCGCCAAGTATAAGGAAATTCTCTATCACAGACAACGTGATTCGTGGTTTTAAAACATGACATTCCGAATGATTATTCTCTGTTAATTCTAATTAGTTCGATAGAGTTTTACTTCTAGGAACAAATAAATTTTGAGAAATCGTGATAATTGTAGATCTTGAACTAAAATATCATACTAAACGTTAATTTGAATAAATAACCTCGAGATAACAGATAAATTTAACTTATTTAGGAACGATGGGCAATTAATTGACGTATAAGCCAATGTAGTTCTCTACCCTATTACAAAGCAGACAGAAATATGATCTGAAAATAATTCCATAGTTGTACCGACAAATAAATCATGGTCAAGACTATTGCTTACAATAACCATGAAAATCGTCGAATTCACCACGTTCATGGCATTTTTGACTATGATAATAACAAGGGCTATTGCGACATTATAGTAAATGATCATAGTCGGTTGAAAATCACTATACTGCCATAGTCATCCTAACCCCCAACAATGGTAAAATTGCCTATCAATTTTTCCTCAGTGTAACGTTTGTAACAAAATAAAGCCATAAGTTCTAAGCCAACATAAAACTGGATACGATGGATTTTAATCGAAGGAACCGCAAAAAAATCACACAAATTATGAAGAAAAAATATGTTACCAGGCACACCATGATGGAATGATATAGTCAAACTTAATCAGATGACCAGTTGATCGAAAGCCCTGATTGGCTTCATTCGAGTGACAGAATTTCAAATCCCGCGTAGATTCTTTGAGATGAATTCGGTGACAAAGTCAATATCCATCGTTTGGTGACGAAATTTGTGTTGCACGCGACGTTCAACCGACCGTGTCAAAATCGTCTTGTCCCATGCGGAGACGACAAGTTGGTGAGGAAGTTCATGATCAGCTATAAATAAACCGCATCAGCGCAAACACCGGAGGTAACATCTGTTGGGCCCATGTCGTTTGTGTGCAGACAGAGTGACACTTCGATCACCGGTGGTTGAAATTTTCACGATTTTCTGGGTTGTGTGTGTATTTGTGACATACACTCGATGCGTTCTACTTTAAACTTTATCTTAGGTGTGCATGATCGATTGTGTTTTGAGATGGCATCGCGTCATACTTCCGTTTTTGTTACTCTTGCGTTTGAGTGGATTGGGAATTGTTTAGTAAATATTGCCTGCGTCGTACCGTCGTTTTGTGGGATTGCTTTGTATACTTTGGCAGTTAACGACTGGTTGGTAATAACCCTGAACTACTTTTTGCGGTACAATGGATAATGCCTAAGTGTAGTGGGTCGTGTTTTGATTTTTGTTTATTTACTGGCTGTGTACTGAACTGAGCCTCCGGTTAAGTGGGTCGGTTCGATTCCCGGTCCGGTCTATGGCCAAAAGAAGAAAATGTCTAATGTGGAACATGATTGTGAGCTACATATTGAAGTGTATATAATTAATAACTAACAAAGTATGTACATCCATACGAATAAGTTCACAGACACTTTGGAAGAGATGGCGGAATACAATTAATAATTGGTACGCTACGATTTGAACCTCGTGTTTGAATTTCTTAACCAGTTCTGTTAATGTTTGCAAATCTATAATTAGGATTATGCACTGCTGACACGCGCTGATTTTGATGAAGACGTTTAATCGACCTTCGTGTTCGTGTGCTAAGTCGATGCATGCCGTGAAGATAAAATTCGACTGAGTAGGAATTTGATTCCTTCTCCCCTGCCATGAATTGCAAATCTGTCCGATCTGTGAAATGTAGACGCTGGGAAAACGAACATTAAACATTTCAAACTCGTTGTCCATTTTCCGGGCATAGCCTGAAGTGCATAACCAAGCAGATCAATAACTGATAGTAAAATTAATAAAACCTATATAAGATCATAAATATTTAGAAAATGAACTCTTGAGAAACCGTTTACCCGCGGTTTACTCGGGGTTAATTTAGCACACTCACCGCATTCACTCACTCTCGCACCCTCTACATTCACCCATTCACACACTTTGTCATTTTCTCACACTATTTGTACCACCTAGCCACAGTTCAAAAAATGTCCAAAACATGTCTTAAAAATGTTTTTATTGTTCCACTTTGCTTCTCTTATTGACTTCTTAAAACAGAAAAGACTACCATTTGCTTCACCTGAAATGCACCAAGCTAACGTATGGATCCCTAACCACAAAACTGCGCAATTCTGCTGATTTTATCCATTAACGATCCATTGTAGTAAGTGATCAAAATGTTCAATATCTTTGTTCATCTTTTTTTCATGATATTTCTTTTGATTTTTGGCAATCACGTGCTCTATGCAAATTATTATCAGGCACACCACAAGCTTCCCAAAGAACATTGCATAAATTTCGTTTTTCCTTGTTCCTTTTAGTTTTTCCTTGTTTATAATAATATCGTTCACTAATTGATAGACGATTGATTTATCAGCTGATAATAAGAAATTTTGATTTATATTTTCCCAGATCACGTCCCATTTTACTTCAGGAAATCGATTTGATACACCTACTGTAATCCTTTTACCATCAATCAATTTCCAGTATATTGATTTTACAGTTTTCAAAACAGATTCCTCCTTTATACGAGCTGTGTTTTCAATCCATTCCTTCGCGTTGCGTGATAGTTGTCCCTTGTTGCGATAATTTATAAGGTATATTTCATCTTCATTTTCCTCACCGTTTCTGTTAAATAAAATATTTTTAATGAACAGTGCTTGACATTTTGATTCAGGATCAATCAATCTTAATCCCCCTCTCTCGAGATCTAGGTATCACAATTTGGGAAGAACAAAAGTGTTCATAAGCCATGTTTTTTCATATTAATTAAGATTCCGCACTCTATGCCGCTGTAACAAGAAATTAACATCTCTGATGCTTTTTTCGTAATTGTCATCAATCATTTTGTTCCACGAATCATTGACAATAACCTCTAATATTTTTATTTCGTTAACTTCTTTCACTAACTGTGGTCCGGATTGCACACTGTTTAACAGTAGAAAAGACGACTTTTCTAGATTTAACCTTATTTGAGCAAAACAGGCGTAAGAGCTGAGGATTTGCATCACCAAATCAAACTCTTCTTGAGTTTTGATAAAAATATTCAAATCGTCCGCGTATGCAACGACTTTCAAGAACTTGCCATATACCAGGATTCCACCGCTGCTATTACTAATAGCTCTTATTAGTGGTTCCACATACAGTGCGAACAAAAACATGCTAAGTGGGCATCCCTGTCTTACTGATGAACCTATAGAAAACTCTGATGTAAGGAATCCTTTGAAGAGGACTCGTGCTTTTTCATACATATGACGTATGCACCCGATTAATTCTGGAGAATACTGAAACTTTTCCAAAACTTTCCATAACCAATTGTGATTTACTTTGTCGAAAGCTTTCTCAAGGTCACTCAACAAGAATCCTTTAAACTTCTTAGACTCCATCGTTCTTGTTACAATTCGTCTAATATCTTTTAGATTGTCAACACAACCTCTTTCTTCTTCAACGGCACTTTGACCTGGACCTATTATTTTACCAATTACTTTTGCTATTCTATTTGCTAAAATTTTAGTGAACAGCTTATAAACCGTATTTAACAAACTGATTGGCCGTTGGTTTTCTAGCAGATATGGGTTTTCTTTTTTGGGGATCAAAGTAATAATACCTGCGCTGAATTCCTTTGGTGGTATCAATGTGCCACTAAGGTATCCGTTGAATACCATAATCATATCGTCTTTTAACAAGTCAAAATGTTCCAAATAAAATTCGTAAGTGAGTCCATCTGGTCCAGGTGATTTTTTTTCCGAACATTGCTTCAAAGTGATAAAGGCTTCCTCTGTGGATTCCTTTCGGATTCTTTAAACTTTCGCTATCATCTGGATCTAAAAACAATGATATGCTGTTCAAAGGGTCCTCAAGGCCAATGGTATCTTCTTCTGGTTCTGTGGAAAACTGTTTATGGTAATAATCATGAATAGATTGAAGCATCTCTAAAGTGTGCTGCAAGCCATTCGTGTAAAATCTTCGAGTGGACTGGTGTTTAGTTTCTTTGTAACATGGAAGAGACTCAGCCGTTCGCCAACTGCCAGACTCGATTCCTTCATCTTGTGTTCGTAGTTCCGTATTCGACGATGCTCGATCTCCATTAGATTGGATTTTACCGATGCAATGTCTCCTTCCAAATGTTCTCCAGCTATTTTTCGCCTAATTAAATCTTCAAGCATTGCATAGAGCCGACTTTTCTCTGCGGCATGGCCTTGATTTAATCGCCAAATTTCTCTTTTATAAAAATTCCGCACTTTAGCTTTGAAAGCAAAGTTCCACCATGAGCTTTTATCTGCATACAGTTGCCTGGTTTTCAATCGATCATATTCTATCTTGAAACGCTTCGACATCCCGTCCTCTTGCAACACACTCGGATTGATCTTCCAATATCCTCTACCGCACTTGTTTAAATCCTGTTCATCAATTTACAGTTTTAGCAAATCCGCTCGATGATCCGAGAAAGGTATTGTTATTGTTTTCGCATCAAGTACTCCGTTCATAAATGCTTCAGAACCGTAAATTTGATCTAATCGAGATGTACTTTCCCCCGAAGAAAGGTGTATTGTGACTTCCCAATTTCTTCAAAACATCCTTGAATTGTAATTGTCCTATCAATTTACTCAACCCGTAACTATAATTCTTCACCACGCCATTAGAATCAGCATCGCTCAGTATACAATTAAAATCACCCCCAATAACAGAAAATTTGCAATCCGATTTTGTTAAATGGACTGCAGTTTGATTGAGAAAAAGATCTTCACGTTGTTTTTTTTTATTCGAGCCCGAAAATGCATCGACATTCACGAAATTTATACCATATACTACGACAGATATTAAACGCCCAGAGGGATCTATGGCTTGCTTCATTTAGAATTGGAACAAACTTTTGCTCATATTGTGGCGCTCCTGGTGGACAGATTTCAAATTTCTTGGCGCCCACGTGTCGGGAATTTTGTCAGCTTCACGTATGTATTTTTGACATTCCGCAAATCGACTGTACTTTGTAAACAATCAACATGGAAGCCGAAAGAAGGGAAAAAATTGTGCACAGTTATTTGGAAAATCCATTGTGGTCTGCATCTAGGCTAGCTAAACAGCTGAAATTGCCCAGAAATACCGTATGGCGCGTTATCAAACGGTATAAGGAAACATTGACGACGATTCGGAAGCCTCAAGCCAATCGTCGGAGTGGAACTATCGACCGGAAACTGCGTGGTAAGATTTTGAAGACGATTAAGAGGAATCCCAATCTGTCGGACCGTGATTTGGCCAGAAAATTCGGTGCTGCCCATAGTACCGCGAGGAGAACTCGACTCCGGGAAGGAATCAAGTCGTATCGAGCTAGCAAACAGCCAAATCGGACCATAAAACAGAATAGTGTGGCCAAAATCCGTGCTCGGAAGCTATACGACCAGGTGCTGACCAAGTTCGACGGGTATCTTCTGATGGACGATGAAACTTTTGTCAAGGCTGACTTCGGGCAAATCCCAGGCCAAAAATTTTACTTGGCAACGGCTCGGGGGGATGTTCCAGCCAAATTTAAATTTGTTTTTGCCGACAAATTTGCACGAAAATTCATGATTGGGCAGGGCATTTGCAGCTCTGGCAAAAAAACGAAAGTTTTAGTTTCAAATTAGACAATGACGTCGGAACTATACCAAAAAGAGTGTCTCCAGAAACGAATTTTGCCGTTCATTCGATCCCACGACCATCCCGTAATGTTTTGGCCAGATTTGGCAAGCTGTCATTACAGCAAAGTCGTTCAAGAATGGTATGCAGAGAAAGGGGTCCAGGTTGTTCCGAAAAACGTTAACCCACCCAACTGCCCCCAGTTCCGACCTATTGAGAAATACTGGGCAATCATGAAGAGGAGACTCAAGGCAAAGGGAAAGGTTGTCAAAGACATCAATCAGATGAAGACCTGGTGGAATAAGATAGCTAAAACGATAGACGAAGAAGGTGTGCGCCGCCTAATGAGCCGTGTTACAGGAAAAATTCGAGAATTCCTTCGAAACCGTGACGAATAATTTTATCCGTATTTTTTCTTAAAAGTATGAAGAAAACGCTACATTTGTATAAAAAAAGATCTTGAATTCAATGATAAATAACTGAAATACAGGCAATTGTTTTTGTTCCAATTCTATCTGAAGCAAGCTTTATTATGGGATGTTTGTAAATCATATTATCTTTCAGCAGAATAGCAGTACCCGTTTTTTCGGTGTTAATGTTCACTAAACTGTTGTAATTTAGTACAAACGAAAAGTCTTCGTACACTACTTCTTGTAAAAAAACGGTGTCCACATCATGATTGTGTAAAAAATCCTTCAAAAGCATCTTGTATACTAAACTGTTAGTACTATTCAGATTGACGGTAGCGATATTGTAAGTGAAATTCATTTTTTACTCTGTTTAGAACGAGACCTTCTCACCTGCATTTCAATTGAATCATTACCTGAGCTGTTGATATTAATTTTGACCGCTGCGTTGCCATCCGAATCCGACGATGTTGAACTAGAACGTTGGCCTTCACTAACCGTGTCCTTCTGCTGCTTTCTTGAGTGTTTTTTAGATTTGACTTCTTCAAATTCCATTAAATCGTCATTTTGGTTCTTGTCTGGTTTTGGAGAGATTTCATCGCTAGCTTCAGTCTTAGCTTCTTGCGTTGAATGTTGAAGAAGAGTCGGCACAGTCAGTGGTTTGCTTGGCCCAGCTGCTGAACTCGAGCCTTCGCCTACAACTATGACGGATTGTTGAGCTCCAATCAGAGTTTCAACTTGGATACCACCTGATGTTTCTCGTGAAATGTCGATGAGCGTAGGGAATTCGTCTTTCTTCACATCAAGAACGATTCCTGCATATGTAGGTTGTCCACTATTCAGATTCAGTCGTCCGTTGACAGATGTTTGGGGCAGTTCGCTTTCATGTGGTCTGTACCACCACACACAAAGCATTTGCTTGACATATCATCATAAAACACTTTCGCTTGAAAGTGTTGAATGTAGATCTGTGTTGGGATCTCATTTTCCATCTTAATATGGACGCCACGCACTCCATTCATGATAGGGTAACCTGTGACTGCTCCATACCTTTATCGTACCATGTGCTGAATCTTTCCGTGCATAGACATGGCAGCCGCCACGTGCTTGTCATCCACCTCAATAGGAAGGAAGTTACCTCGTGTTGTAGCGAACGTAACTTTTGTCTCGTGGTGACCCTCATACACAAACGAAGCTGAGGGTGGAGCCCTCATCATTTCCTCTGTACGAAACATAACATACACTGCGTATTCTTTTGGTTCCCTGAACATTGCACTTAACATGTCACATGTCCAGTTCCGCGTCCGGAAAAAAAAACCGAAAATTTCCCGGTTCGTTGGCATTTTTATGTTTGGCCCGGAAATGACCTTCAGGCAACTTGCATGAACCTTATTTGTTTCCATTTTGTACTGTTCTGTTATAGATCCAACTAACAAAAGCGACACAAGCTATTCTTACGGAACAATGGCCCTTTTTTCAAATTCAATGTCACTCGATTGCTGCGAAACACTTGCTGTAATACGTCTGTACTGAAACACTTCCAAATACGAACTGACTCTTGAATCTAAACAGCCCTAATTATTTGGTAAGAATGCACTGTGGTCCAGATCACGAATTTACGAGAAAACATGCTCCCATCGCGTTAACTTGAAACTTTACAGCAAAGTGATGTTCTACAACATGGTTTGTATCACAAAGGCTCATTTTTTATGTTAATTTAAATTAGGGTGGTCCAATTTTCACGGAAATACAAAAACTAACTTTTTTATAATATATTTTTGTAGCTTAAAAATTTACCGATTTAGAGCAATTTAAGTTTATATATCAAAAACCACGCCTCTACAACTCGTCCGAACACAATTTTACAATGGAAATTGAAAAAAAAAAGTTAGGACAGAAAAACTTTTTTTTATGGTACACTCTAAGTTGACGAGGGAAAAGTTGCTCTAAATCGGTCAATTTTTAACCTTCAAGGAAATGGTGGTGAAACTTGAAATAAAAACGAAGGCCCATTTTTTGATGTTGATTAAAATTAGGGTGGTCCCCATTTTCACGGACAAAAACTAACTTTTTTTTTCCCTCATCAACTTAAGGTGTACCATAAAAAATATTTTTTTTGTCCTAACTTTTTTTTTAAATTTCCATTGTAAAATTGTGTTCAGACGAGCAGTAGTTCTTATTTTGATGTATTAATTTTGCCGCAAGCTTCAACCAATCAATAGTTATTGAAGTTTTTCTTCATAAACCATCCCAGATTCAAATGTAATTTTCTCAAGATTCAGAAATAACATAAATTGCCCTTTAAATTACGTCTTTGATTTCTTTTCTGTTTGCCCGAATCACAGAAATCAACATTTGAAAAGGGAACAATCAACAATTGAATAACTATTGATTGGTTGACGCTAGCGGCAAAATTTGTGTATCAAAGTACGCGTCTTTAAAAGTTATAAAACTCGTCGCAACAAAACTTTACGGTGGGAATTGAAATAAAAAAGTTAGGGCGAAAAAAACATTTTTTTATGGTACACCCTAAGTTGATGAAGGAAAATTGCTCTAAATCGGTCAATTTTTAAGCTACAAAAAAAATTATTTATGAAAATTCCATGAATTTTTTTGCGCAAAAATGTAAACGTCTATTTCTGCAAATAAAAAAGTTAGTTTTTGTATTTCCGTGAAAATGGGGACCACCCTAATTTTAATTAACATAAAAAATGGACCTTTGTGATACAAACCATGTTGTAGAACATCACTTTGCTGTAAGGTTTCAAGTTTAGGCGCTGGGAGCATGTTTCCTCGTAAATTCGTGATCTGGGCCATAGTGGAATGATTCGCGATGAAATTCCGCCAGTATCACACCATACATCAGTAGCTTTTCAGAAATGTACTAGCGACGATTCCAGGTACCATTTTGCATTTGTATGATTGTGTGACAAGTAAAGGGACGCAACCCTATAATCCAACAATACAGATAAATGATGCGTTACTGGCAATAGACCTGGTTAGGTAAAGTTTCAGAGTCGAAAGATATTTTGACATGGTACCTATCCGTCTACTTCTTACCGACTCTACCTTGCATATTTTTACAGTTTTACACACTAATTATTGTTCAGAGATGTCCGATGCTATCTCGCACCGTTTTGAAACTTGATCAAGCAGAGTCGAGAGCGCGATGACGAAACTTAAACCGTTGAATAATTAATTATGAAAGTTTGCTGAAAAATTTCGGAGAAAACCGAGTAAAAAGAGGCCCAGAAAATAATACCATTCTCGGTGAAAGTGGGTGGGTAAACACAGATGGTGGAAAACTGAGAAGTTGTTTTACGCCGCTAAACACCCCGGAGCTAATATTGACTATGAATATTAAAGGAGCATCAAATTACTTACAACCTCGACGCTTCCTTACTGGTGCTGATGATGATTTGAAATTGTTTGCTCTACATATCACAAGCACCAAAGGTCAGCGTATGATTGTTCTAGAGATAGAATCATTCATTGAATGAAATATAAAATGAAACCTATCTAAGGTATAACAATACCGGTGTCTTGTAAGAATAACTTGAAACTAGCCGTCGAAGTTCAAATTACTCATGCTCCACAAGGGGTCTAACCTCTTAAGCCAGCTTTATAAATTGGAGCAAAGCCATTGGAGCTCTTCGACACCGCCACGGAACTACTGTTATTGACTTCATCAAATGCTATTATCCTGCTATAGTGAAGGAGGAGGATCGGCCATATAAATAGAATTTCACATAGGACACACTTCATACCACCTTCACCAAAGTCCACAGGATGCAACGCAACATTATGTCATCGGGTATGGCGGCTAGTTGTTGCACAATGGTGTGTTGGTTGGCTGGCGAGTAAGAGGAAAAGTGTAAGGAACCCAGCGAGGAACCCAGACTACAATAAATTACAGGGGACTTTCAATTATCGTTATCCTTTATCCACTCAAGCGAACATCGACCACCATGCAGAGTGGGTGTGTTTGAAAATGTGAACGTTGAGAGAACAGCTATTGCGATACTGAGATCGGAGTCAATCTTTATGCTTCCCTTTGGGATTTTCAAATGTTTAAGGAGAAACGCTTCAGAATCCTATTTCAAGCACAAATTTCAACAAGGAAGCAGGAAACAACTGCGAATTTCTTATTTAAGGTTTGCTGCACTGCATCAAGTTCAAAAATAAGAATAGAAGAAGCAACGGTCTAATATTTCTTCTGATGTGTGCCTTTGAAAACGCGAGTTGGGTGCATAAGTCAACCATTGTGGCGGTTATTGTTGAGCCCTGAGCCATTTCACCTTAAACGGGGTTAAGATTTCTTCCTTCATGTGGAAAGTTTTCTGTAGAGCAGTGATAGAGTAGCCGGGTTTTTCAATTTCTCGAGTACTTTTTCAAACAGACGTATCTGATTTTGTAAACAAAAAAGGGAAGTAAGATTCAAACGTTATATTCTTGAAACCCTTAGCACTTTCATGCAAACTACCCAGGTAACCAATAAGCATTAAATAGAGCCCGTAAGTAGCCCTATATAGGTCTTAACGACAAGCGATGTAATGCATATGAGCATTATATTCACCTTAAATGCTATTCAAAAGCAGGTTTTGGCCCGCTATAAGGCCAATTTATTGCTGGACCCCACCAAAAGAAGACGTCTATGTCGAAAATATGTCATTCTTTGGTAGCATGAATTGGTAACGTTTGCAAATGAAAGCAGTTGAAATGTTGTTCTGCTGCTGAGGAGTTTAGCTTTTAGAATGAGGAGTTCAGCTTAAAGAGGAGTTTAGCTTTTAATAAATGCTTGATTGAGAAGGCGAAGGAAAAAAAATCCATGTTCAATTTTAGATTTTATTCATTTTCCTATTTTGCCTCTTATATTTTTTACCTCTCCTGTACTGATGATGATGAACGTTTGCTTTCTGTTTAGACCCCCTATTTTTCTTATGAAAGGGGAAACTCAAATTCGCTGCAGTTTTTACATTTCCTAGGATGGGATTCGAACTCGCTGCTTCGTGATCGACGTCTTTTTATACCACGTCCTTATCCTCTAACCTATATGGAACGTATGGGAACGGTTTTAATATTTGCCCAATATCAACTTTAATGTTCCCAGGTAACGAATCAGTATTGAAATAGGCTCTAATTCTGCATCATACTTGCATTTAAGATTCTTCTTGCTGTACATTGGCTGTCTGAATGCACAGATGTTGTAAAATAGCATACGCAAAGCTACCGTAATGCAAGCTGGCTGATATTTGCATTTTTGTTGCTTGATATATTATTAGAATAACGCACTGAAAATGGTTAATTAAAGTTGTATACAAATGTTAACAGATGGAACTGCAGAACTTGGATGAAAATGATTCAATCACCAGAGTGAGGACTATTATAGTCCTGATGCAGGATTAAGCAAGGATGATGAAACGCTTCAAAAATTCGGACACTTATCGATTTGTAAACAGCTTTAATTAAGCATTTTCAGTGCGTTCTTCTAATAATATTACAAACAACCAAAATGCAGATATCAGACAGCTAACGTAATGTTAGCTCTGCATTCAAACAGCCAATTTACAGCAAGCAGAATCGTAAATGCAAGTATGATGCAGAATTAGTGCATATTTCAATGCTTATTGGTTACCTGACTAGGGAAACCAGCACAAGGAATAACATTTCCATAACATTTGCATCTTTCCGTAAAGGTGCTGAAAATTTTGAGAAATTTACGTTTGAATCTTACTGCCCCTTTTTGTTTACAAAATCAGATACGTCTGTGTGAAAAAGTACTCGAGATAGATTCTAATATTAGCATGATTAAAGTCAAGCATTACGTTCACATCAAAGTCCGGACAAAGTATAGATCCTGTTTTATAATCAAGTTGCCACGAAATGGGATGAAACATGCTATGCTCATGTCCAATTCATAGACAAACACGAATCACACACACACACACACACACACACACACACACACACATTGTTTTTAAAAGCATATTCAGTGTTCATCTGAGTTAGAACGCAGAAAATATATATATAACACAAATATTTGGAAAATCTCAATTCTACTGTTCGTCCATTGCAAAATCTTTGAACGTGCAAAAATCAGCTGTTGCAAATTTGATTAAGAAGGAAGTGCAAGTTTCAAAAAATGGTTTTTAGCCCAAAAAAATCTTTAGAGTGTCTACTTTATCGTAAACTTTACCATTCATTAGACAAAAGTTCAAAAGTTACAGGCCAAAAAGTGAAGCAGTGTGGCCGCACTCTGAGTGCGCTTGGGTGAGCGCCTGGAGAGCCCGGCCGTTATCGACGGAACGGGCGTTTTTTTTGTAAGTTCCAATTATAACCGATGTCCTCCCTTAGTCTCGTCGGTAAAGGCGCGGCTACAAAGTAACACCATATTGGAGGTGGCTGAGTTCGATTCCCGGTCTGGTCTAGGAATTTTTCGTTAAGTAAAATTTCTCGACTTAATTAACAATTGTGGAAGTGCATCTTAGAACACTAAGTTGAGAGCAAACAATGAGCTAATTGCGAAAGCAATAAGCTTGAAACGCTGAGAAAGGAAGATATTTCCGATGGCTCTGGTATCGTATAGACACAGTTTTGATTGTTTCCTACACATTTCATATATTCTTTAGCAACCTGTCATTTGATGAAGACGTTTCTCGGGCACACAGGTAGCTTTTCGGGGAAAAAAATGACAAATAAACGGCTAAAACTAAGGCAGAAAGGTTGGAAGAATATGTAATCAATTCTGGTCACAAGGCAGTTCTTTGAAAGGTCACCGACCACTAGTTCTAATAAGTGTAACTAACTGAAAACAGTCGAGCTACTATGATCAAACAGCAAAGGAATGTTATAGCAACATTACTCATCATTAATATCGGAACTAAAATCTTTCTTCAGGACAGTTTTCCATAGATAATATAGGGTGTCCCTAAGAAAATAAAACAGTTTTTCGCTCTAACTTTTTTATTTCAAATTTTCCAACAATGTTGTCTTCAGACGATTTTTATAACATAAAAAGATAAAAGTGTTGACGTATTAACCTTCCCAATGTATCTTACAGTTAACGAGTAATAAACGGTTTTCTTATAAAATTACGTCCTTTTCAAATGTGTTTCACTCAATTCCTCCTTGAATTGATATCCCCCCTTGGATATACAGTTAGACCGAGAGAAAAAACTCATATTTGAAAAAAAAAATTTCAAGAGGAAGTTTTTACTCAAATCAATCGAAACTTTTTTACAATTACAATTTTACAAATATAAGTGTATCCATCAAGTATACAAACATATTTTTTTCAAAAATTCAAAAAGTCGTTATATTTTGCTTGTGCCGGCTCTCCTGGTCGCAGTTTTGATCTGAAACCTGCTATTCCAGAAACATTACATTAATTACATTAACAGTTTGTAGATAAATTGAAAAAAAAAAGAAAAAAAAATATCTGCACTTTCGGCGTAATTTTTTGAAAAAATCCAAATTTTTTCGGCTATTTTCTCACATTTTTCCATATTTAATAATAAAATATTACAATAATTTTTGAGGTAATACTACGGCTATTTTCTCACATTTTTCCATATTTAATAATAAAATATTACAATAACTTTTGAGGTATTACTACAATAAAAAAATCCTATAATAAAGAAATTCCTATAATGCGAAAAGGCTAAAAGGCGCGAGAAACACTTGGAATTCGAATTTCGAAAAAAGGGTTTCAGGAGCGTATTCTAGGGGTAATTTACTAACTTTTTATGCAAAATTTTTTTTTGTTGATTCTAACTGTATATACCCCCTTAAAACATAACCTATCTCCAGTTTTCAGACATGATATGCAATAATAAAAATCCTTTCAAATTCTGTTAGAAAATATTTTTTTGGTTAGCCCCAACTAGAAAAACCAACATTTGAAAAAGGCCTATTTTGTTTACAAAAACCATAAGAACTTTTGTTGAATATACGATAGAGACAATTTCAGCACACCAAAAGTTGTAACTTTTATTGTTGTAGAATTAATGGGAGGACAATTTGACTGAAAAATTTAAAATAAAAAAATTACAGCAAAATAACTGATTTTTTCTGTACCTTTTGATATGAGCGAATTCAAAAGGTACAGAAAAAAATATACCATCAAAGTTGGTTGAAATTAGTTATTCTACTACTTTTCCAAATAATGTATGCCTTTTTTTCTGCAACTAAAAAAGTTAGATTTTCGATTTCTTTGAAAATATGGACCACCCTAGCGATTCGAACCATCAGAAGAACCTTCTCCGGCCTCAAAATCCCAACATATAAATTTTCATAACAGGATAATCCTCATGTTTGGTTTATTTGTGTCTCTTTTGTATTGTATGAGGGTTCACTCCTTCCAGAGAGGAGAGGGATCCCAAACCACCGTAGAAACATTTCTTGTCTACAAAAACTTCCACATGCCAAATTGGTTCCATTTGTTTGATTAGTTCTTGAGTTACGCAGCAATTTCTTTTGTATAGAAGCCATCCCTTCCAGATAAGGGAGAGGTCTCAAACCACCATAAAAAAAAAAAACGTTACCGTCAAAAACCCCCACATGCCAAATTTGATTCCATTTGCTAGATTGGTGTTTTATTTATATGGGAGGGGCTCCCATTTCCAAAGGGGCGAGGGATTTTGAACTATCATAGGATTCTTTTCTGGACCCAAAATCTCTGCATACAAATTTGCATATCAGTAGAAATAGTTCTCATGTTGGGTTGAAATTTCGGTTTCATTTGTATGGAAGCCCGCCTTTTCAGAGAGAGGAAGGGTCTCGAACCACCATGAAAAAATTCTTGCCTTAAAGAACTCGTCCATGCCAAATTTGATTCAATTTATTTGATTAGTTCTCGACTTATGCAGAAATTTCTTTTATGCGGGGGGGGGCTCTAACTATCATAAGAACTTTCCGCGGCCTCAAAAACCCAGTCATGCCAAATTCCACGCCGATCGGATCAGTACACACTTAGAAAATTTTATAGTATTCGGTAATTTTTTACCGAACTTTCAACAGCTGTACGTTTGGTAATCCGATTTACCGAATTTCGGTGAAATTTATCAGTATTCCGGTAGAACAATTACCAGAACTTGTCAAATCTTATCGAAATCCGTTAAATCGGATTTCCGAACTGTTCAGCTGTTGAAAGTTCGATAACAAAAATACCGAATACGGTAAAATTTTCTAAGTGTGTAGTTTTCGATTCTATAAGGTTCAGACAGACAGACAGAAATTCATTATATATATATATATATATATATATATATATATATATATATATATATATATATATATATATATATATATATATACAGCAATTCCATGAAAAAAGTTATACGATCTCTCAGAATTTTATAATATTCGGTAGGATTGTTCAACATCGAAAAATATTAGACCCGTATTTTTTATTTCGTTATTAGACTGGACCTTTCTGCGTTAGACTGGTCCAAAAAATCGTGATTTTTCAAAATCTTCAATTTTCAAAAATTTATAACTCCTAAACCGTTTAACCGATTTTAGTCATTTTTGGCCATTGTATTGGTATTTTTTTGAATTTCCAAGCAAAAATACGAAACCTTTGAATATATCAATTTTTGTATGAAAAAATACAAAACAAATAGTTTTTCTTGAATTTGACTGCGAGGGCCTCAACGACTCCTTGTTTTAGTATTTTTAAATGAAAGAGCATTCAATTTTACATAACATATCAAAAAATTGGAGATGTTCTGCGTGTCGTTTTGGAGATACAATTTTTTAAATAATAAATCATTACTCTTCATTTTTATACATCACCCGCCTGTAGAAACGATGAAGATGCATGGTAGATTACCATGCGTCTCCATCCAATCAAACCTATGACTAATGAAATCTATGAGTAGGTCACAGAATGTCAAGTAAATATTATATAATAAATAATATTTACTTGACATAATTATATAATATTATAGCAACTAAGACTAATGAGACTTTAGGTAGATATTGACAATTTGATTACCTAACATTCTTTTCGTTACACAGAGGGCATTGGTATTATTATTTAAAGAAGAACCGTTGATACGTATTGACTACCTACTGTAGATGTAGAATGTTTATCGACCTGTGAGATTGAATTGAATTGTTTCTCGGCTGTAGCAAACGCTCAATGTACTATTCACCTTGACGGGAGGTATTGTAGAGATGAAGAATTTCTAAATGACTTGAAGTTTACCAGTTTTATTGCAATTGCTGATTTCACTGAACATAATCATGTCGCAGTGCGTCTTTTGACTCAATGCATAGCGTTCATAAAAAGTCGTTATCGGTTTGAAAATTTATTTCTTCTCAGATGGATCTGGAAGCCAATACAAAAATAAAATGACCGCTTTTAATTTGTGCAACATGCAAAAAGATTTTGGCATAGATGCCGAGTGGAATTTTTCGCTACTTGTCATGGAAAGGGCCCTTGTGATGCTTTGGGAGGCGTATTGAAACGAAATGCTGCGAAAGCCAGTTTGCAAGATCATCACATAACAACGGCCGAAGAACTTTATTCATGGGCTATTTCTAAGCCAGACTCGAAAATACACTATCAATTTTTTTCGGAATCCGACTATAATAAAATGGAAAGAAAATTAAAAAATCGTTACACACGTGTGAAGCAAATTTCAGGGACTCAGTCATTCCATAGTTTTAAGCCTCAAAACGAAGAGTATATTATTGTGAAACAAAATTCATTTTCAACGGAAGAAAAATGTATAAAATTGTTATGAAAAAACTTAATAAATAAAAATAAATGTATAAAAGTGTTTTTCTTATTTTTTAACATGTTCATCATGTCGCGCGGCTTTAAAGTGTTTTTTCTTGGAACTTACACTAAGCAAAAATATTTGAAATTTTAAAGCCTTATTTATTTGAAAAGGTAATCGTCAAAAAATAGCAATTGGTCTGTGTGGTTAACGGAAAGCCTTAAAGACTGATTCGAATGTTATACTAAGTTTGTAAGTAACTCATAGATTTCATTAGTCATAGGTTTGATTGGATGGAGACGCATGGTAATCTACCATGCATCTTCATCGTTTCTACAGGCAGGTGATGTATAAAATGAAGAGTAATGATTTATTATTTAAAAAATTGTATCTCCAAAACGACACGCAGAACATCTCCAATTTTTGATATGTTATGTAAAATTGAATGCTCTTTCATTTAAAAATACTAAAACAAGGAGTCGTTGAGGCCCCTCGCAGTCAAATTCAAGAAAAACTATTTGTTTTGTATTTTTTTCATACAAAAATTGATATATTCAAAGGTTTCGTATTTTTGCTTGGAAATTCAAAAAATACCAATACAATGGCCAAAAATGACTAAAATCGGTTAAACGGTTTAGGAGTTATAAATTTTTGAAAATTGAAGATTTTGAAAAATCACGATTTTTTGGACCAGTCTAACGCAGAAAGGTCCAGTCTAATAACGAAATAAAAAATACGGGTCTAATATTTTTCGATGTTGAACAATCCTACCGAATATTATAAAATTCTGAGAGATCGTATAACTTTTTTTCATGGAATTGCTGTATATATATATAGATTTATATATATATATATATATATATATATATATATATATATTTATATATATATATATATATATATATATATATATATATATATATATATATATATATATATAGATTTATTAGAAGCTTGTGATGACGGTGTTTCGTCATCGGCCAAATCTGGTATCCGTGCCCTTAAAATCGTGTGCTGTACGACTTACGATCCGCAGTACATAGGCTCCAGTTCGTTTATTAAAAGCCACGCTTTCGACATCAATCATCGTATCATCTTCGTCCTGTGTTTATACGGAATTGGATAAAGGGTGTACCGTTTAAAATCCGGTAAGTAAAATTAATTGAAATTTTGCGTAGACATAGTTTAATGTGTTTTACACTCTGTGAGTTGATTTCATCAGGTGCACAAAAAAATCAAAATGGCGACGAAAGAACTGTGCGTGCGAGAAAAAAGTTTTGCACGAGTACTTTGAGAATAAGGATCTATCGCATCGTGTCATCAGAAAAAAGTTGGGAATCGTGAATTCCACGGAGTTCAGTATGATAAAACGGTTTGAAGAACGTCTGATTGTTGATCGGAAGCAAAGATCCTGAAAAAAACCGTCAGGTCAACGAGAACGATCACAAACGCTTGGTTGGAGCCTCTCAACGGAAACCGAACGTCTCAGATCGAGATGTGGCTAAAAGTTGCATGTAAGCAGAAACTCGAGCTGGACAACGTACGTTTAAAGTTCAGAAGTCCTCAAACCGTGACGAGTATCAGAATACGGTCGCAAAAGCCGAAACCACATTGCCTGCATAATGGATGACGAGACATATGTGAAAGCGGACTGCCAAGGATAAGTTTAATGTTTCTTCGAAAACCTTCAGACACAGAAGACGTCGAAGTTTGCCAAGATTTTCTTAATTTGGCGAGTGATTTGTACTTCGCGGAAAGCAGAGTACACCTTTTGTAACTGCAAGCACCATGAATGGACTGGTGTATTTGAGACAGTGTCTCTAAACCGGCATCTCCTGAAGGATCACAATGATGTCGATTTCGTGCCGAAAGATCTGAACCCTCCAGACACTCCGGTACTTCGCCCAATAGAAAAATACTGGGCCATTATAAAAGAGCACCTTCCAAAACGACCTAAAATGGTGAAAAATGTAGAAGAAGAATGCATGGGTTGTCTCGCGTCGCGTTTTGTTAGTGTGTACAAACACCTAGAAATCCGGTTCCAAGCTGGATCACGGCCTAGAAGGAAACCTTGAGTGTGGAAAGGAATCAATGCACCAACGAAAACACTGGAACTAGGGATCAGTTGCGTCAGCTAAGCAGCAAGGTGTTGAGGTACGTTAAAGCCAACCCCAATCTTTAGATCCAATATGTGACCAGAAGGTACAACGCCAACTTTCAAACGGTGCGGAACATCCTTGCCAGAGAAGGATTCAAGTCATAGAAAGTCAGTAAACATCCGAACCGGCACATGAAGCGAGAATTCCTGTGGCCAACAAAGCGTGCAAGGCTCTAGTACGACCGTGTTTTGACCGAAAACACATTCGCATTTTGATTGATGACGAAACATACGTCAAACTCGATTTGTGGGCAGCTTTCTGATCAAGAGTTTTACATCACGACTGGACGTGGGGATGTACCGGGAATATTCAAGCTCGTAAGCTTGCCGACAAATTCGCGAAGAAGGCTATCATTAGGTCTGGTCTGGAAAACGGAACCATTCGTCACATCCACGGCGCACAGTGGAAAAAAAGTGGGACATTGGTATTTGCGCCTTGGCCCATTGATTTCTTCTACAATTGTTTTACATTTTTTAAGTACTTTTTGTGTTAACAAATTTGGATTTAAGGGGTGTACACACCTAATTAAAAATATATTTTTTATTTTTTGGTTCAAATCGACGATCATGTGTTATAACATTGTAGATCAGATCATTTCATGAAACTTTGCACACGACAAAAACTTTCTATCTCTAAACTGGACGAAGTTGTAGGGTGAAAAGGGGATGAAAAATGTACACTACCCTTAGCAAAATCAGTTTTTTACCATTGCTTTTTTTGTTCTAAGGCCTATACTAAAAAATGCATCATTTTTGGTTCGTATGTAACTTTTTTTGTCCGTGAGTAAAAATTGATGAAAATCTGGATATAACTAGATCGGAATTGTTTACATGAGCAAAATTTCATAACAATCGGTTCAGTGGTTATTGAGATGTCATCGAAAGAAGAAGAAAATCGCCGGAGAATTTTACGCTCCGTGATGGAAAATCCGACTGCGACCATGAAATGGATCGGAAGACAACTGGGAATCACCCATACAACTGTGTCTCGCGTGGTAAAATTGTCCCAGACGACCGAGCGGCGGGCTGAAAATGGAAGAAAATCGAAAACAGCTGAGCCTGTGAAGGCCTGGAAGGTGTTGGATTATTTCAAGTGTAATCCGAACCTTTCGATTCGCGACGCGACTCTGAAGGCAAAGTGTTCCGCCTGGTTCGTTCTGCAAACCATGAAACAAGCTGGGCTTCGTGTATTCAAAGTCCATAAGACACCGAACCAGCGTTATCAACCAAACACGGCGGCTAAATCCTCTGCGCAAGGAAGTCGTTTCGAGAGTGGTTAACGAAAACCGATGTGTCGCTGGCGGACCTGAACGAAACCTACGCGTGTATGTCACCGGATGCGCAGATCTAAGCAAAGCAGCGATACGGGGCTGGAGTTCTACCGTTGCCAAATCACGGTTTGATGTTCCGAAAGACATCAACGAAGAAGAATGTGGACAAATTCGCTGAAATGCTTGCTCTGGCAGGCCATGCCAATGCGGTAAACTGAGTACGCCGTGCATCACAACGGGTACCATCAACAGCGAAGTTTACCGCGCCGGAGTGCACTCCGAAGCGCTCCGTTGCCCTTCCTGTGGTCATTATTTGGCCGGCGGATGCGAGACATTATTTTGGCCGGACACTGGCATCACGCACGCCATTACGCGCGATCGACGTTGGATTGAGTACAGAAGACAATAACGTTGTTTTTGTACCAACAACCGCCCACCCCCCAAATTCACCAGAGAAGTGCATCCGATGAAAAGATGTTGGGCCATAATGAAGGCCAAAGTTCGAAAATCGTCAATGTGTTTAAGAAGGAGCTGGAGTTGAAGAAAGAATTGAAAGAAGAAAAAAAGGTGAAGAAGGAATTTGAATAAAGGATTATAATGTTCATTTCCTGAAAGTTCAAGAAAATCCGACTTAAAATAATTTTTTGGCGAACACTTTGATCTGGTGAATTTTTTTTCAGTACGGGCCTTACAAAGTTACATACATAGCATTTTTGTTCTACAAAGTTTAAGGTATTTTAAAAATACACTTCTTTATAGAAGACAGCTCATCATTATCTCTTCATTT